>JAZKJV010011134.1:0-25358 GCA_037367405.1 Ottelia alismoides | reverse complement strand
TACTTAAAGTGGAGAACTCAAAAAGGGCATTCAACCCTAATTAAAGAAGCTATAAGGAGGTAATGTCCATATTTGAACACATAATTATGGGAATTATATATCTAAACAGATAAGCAACAAAATTTAAGATGGGAGGTGACGAGCCACGATTTTACCCTTTTAATTATGTAGAATTAACCACTTCGTTGCAGTCGGATAAAATCGAGCTTGTCAAAGACCGCTTTAAATAATGTATCGATTAAAGGCAAAAGCAGTTGAATTTATATTTTACTTGGGCAAGCTCAAGGTCGAACTCAGGGACAATCGCATTCACCTTGGACGGGTCAGCCTCCGTGCCGCACTTGGATATAACAAGACGAACCGGAAAATGCTCTAATTAATTGTGTTAATTTGTTGTAGTATTCAAGCAATTAGAGTAAATCAAAAATAACCATATGAATTAATTATTAATCATGCAATAAAGTGTAGTTATATGTATTTTTAAACTGGACAAGCCACACGGTTGACTCAAGGAGGAAAAGGAACAACTTAGGGATCAATTTATTCAACTTAATGCACGGTTTTCAAAGATGATTTTTTTGTATTTTTTAATGCAATAAGAATGCAAATGCAAAATGCGAATGAACTTGATTCTTTAAGGAAAACATGCAACTTAGCCCAATTAAGTTTTAGTTCAAATCAAATAAAATCAGGCAAATGGTATTTTTTGTGAACATAGTTCAATGACATGCATGAAACATATTTTTATGGAATGTTTAGGGTTAAATGCAACAATAAAAAACGAACTCTTTTTAAGAGTTTTTATGTAATTTCATGAGCAAACAGAATGCAAAAATTATGAAACTTGAAATTGAACTCAAATATGATGAAATGAATCGACATATATTTTTAAAAAAATTTGACAATATTTGATTTTTTTAATGAATTGTTTACTGAAATAGAGTGAATCTGAGAAATTAATTCATAATAAATCCACAATGTAAATTCATGCCAAATCATTTTTTTCAAAGGTCTATCAATACGCAATCCAGGAAAATGAGTTTGCTGGAAAATATTATATGTGGATCAAATTTAAAATCAATTAATAAACCGCTCAATATATTACTCTAGGAGCAAGACACCTCTATTTTCACTGAAATTTGTGCGAAAGGTTGAACACAAGGAATTATATAATCTTTGATTTTTGAAGATTTTTTTGAGAAATTTGTGACTCAATATGATTTTCAGAGCATGAATGGGTAAAATTCTACTGATTTCGAGTCCCTAAATTTTAATAAATCAATGCAAAGTCACAAAATTATGAATAAGTAATCATGAGGCAGAATTAACAGAGGAACAATATGAAATTTTTAGAATTAAAATATAATGTCAAATGTCAGTTCGAATAAATACTCAAAGACAAGGTTCTATTTACAAAATATAGAATATAGTTTCTACAAAACAAGTTGTGCCTAAAAGCACTTCTTTAATTTCATATACCTCCAAAAATTATCTTGCAATTATCCAAAAAAAGAGGGTTCTTCTCCTTCCGCTTTCGTGGTTTCCAAGAAATGGAACCCACGACAATAGTGGGCAGCGGTTGGCGATGAAGGCCTGCCGGAGAGGCACTCGACCGCACACATGGGAGGTGGAGCAAAACAGCGGCGGCCGTGCGCTAGAGGAGCATTGGGCACGAGGCACAGCTGCATGCGATGAGTTGGAGGGCAACTAGGGTGGCTGGAACTTGCAGGGCCACGCTCGGCCTCGCGGTTGGCGCAGCTCCAAGGGGGTGATGTGGAGGAAGGCCTGGCTTGGAGCTGGGGTTGTGCGTGAGGGCAGCGCGTGGGGTTCCTCTCCACGGGGTGGCGGAGCACGTGCTTGGGACGGGGGGAGCAGGTGAGGCGCAGAAGGCTGCATCCAGGGGAGGCACAAGAAGGCTGACACAGAGAAGGGTTGGCGGTTGGAGGAGCTCGGCAGATGGTGACAGTTGAGTGGACTGCGGTTGTGTTGCTCCAAACGACGGAGTGCTTAGAGATGTAGTGAAGCGATGATGATGCGAAAATGAGGATATGGGATGAACAAAAAAATTTGCATAGGAAGAACTATAAGGAAGAAAAAAGAGAAGAAAGAAGAAATGAGTGTAAAAAACTATAAAAAGAAGAGAAGATACTTGCTTATGGGTTCTCCTAGGCTTGAGTAAGTACGATTGGCTCATCTCTATTGTTGCCTCAATGCGGTTCGACGAAAAATTAGAGAAGCTATACAGCTTGGATGCGGCTGAGACGAGGTCAGTCTCTCCACATCGGATCTCGCCAGAAACAATGGAAATCGTCATCGCGTCGAAAACTTGCTCGATCGCTGTCACCGATGAGCAGGTTTAGCTGGTGGTTCCCTTCTCTCTCGATTTTGGCGGATAACGAAAAAATGAGGAAGGAGAAGGGAATAATAGGAAGAGGATGAGGGAGTTAGGAAAGAAGCGGGTTGAAGGTAGAGGAGTGGTGGAAGATGAGGAGAGAATGGAAGTTGGTGGAAGAGAAGAAGAGAAAAAATAAAAATAAAAATAAAAAAGTAGGCTACTTAAATTGATAAAAATAAAAAAAATAAAAATGGAAGAATTACAAAAATGCCAACACAATATGTACAAACACACACAATTTTACAGTTTTTTATTTTTTGCATTTTTAATTAAATGATATTTACAAAATAAAAATAAAATAAAGGATTTTTATCACGTGTGCCCCTCTGAGATATTGCAATATCAGTTATGCCCCTCCCTTTTTTGAAATATCAGACGTGCCCCTACCTTCTTGAAAAATTCACAGTTTTGTCCTTTTGTAATATCAGTTATGCCCCTACTTTACCTTAATAGAAGGGCAAAACTATGTATTTTGCTAGAAGGTAGGGGCATAACTAATATTCCAAAAAAGGGGGGCATAACTGAAATTGCAATATCTCAGAGGGAAACAACTAATAAAAACCCTAAAATAAAATATCAGAAATAAAATAAAACACTTTTTTTTGAAATGTTTGATAAATAAGAAAAATAAAAATAAAAAAGAGGAAAGATCAATATTTACATTATATACAAAGACAATTCGTATTATTTTCAACGGTAAAATAATTTATTTTTATTTTTATAATAATGTACTTTATTACAAAAATACAATAAAGAAATTGATATAAAAAATAAATAAATACGAGATAAATTTGTATATAAAATTTTAATGTCAAGTTAGTACATATATATATAGCATACAATTAGGCTCCAAAATCAACATTTTGCAAACAAGCTCTGATTTTAATAAAATCACTTTCATTTGCTAGATAATTTATAAATTGATTTAAGATGAGCTCGATAAATTTGGAGATAATACATAGCGAAAATTTAGCCGAGAAGTTTGACTTTACGACTTTTTTGATTCAAGATCTAAAAATATTTATTCAAGGTGGAAATTATTATGCACATATATATATATATTATAAACAAGTTAGAAAAAGAAATAAGTAAAAAGGTGTTAGTATGAATTTATTAAAATTTAATAAAGTTTGATTATTTACATGGGATTATTCACAAATAATTTTCAACGCATATTTTTTTATTATTTTTATTTTTATTCTTGAATTATTTTATGGATTTATTTAAAAGATAAAATATACATTATTAGTCTATTTTATTATGAGTTGCATTTTGTTAATTTATTGGATTTAGGGACTTTTATTTGATGATTTGGTAAGAGATTCAGCCAAGAATAATATATTCAGATGATGAATCACATATTAATCACCTCCCATACTTAAACTTTGTTAATCACATCCCATACTTAAACTTTGTTAGTTCTCGAATAAATAAAGAATGAACAAGTTGGATTAATCCCTAATTGTGCATGATATTACATTAAGTGGGACTGTAATTTATAAGAGTAGAGCCAAAGTGTCACCCAAAGTTCCAATCCAAGAGACTATCCTAAGAACCTAATCCTCAACACTAGGGAAAATATAAATAAAATAATTACAGAACAAAATAAAAAATAAGATATTGGTGACAGATACAATCAAAATCTTTGTTATCTTATAGTAGTTTTTTCACATATAATTTTTGTACTATACTTAAATATGTTATAATAATATATATGAATGAAAAATATATGAATGAAAACAAAAATAAGTGTGATAAAAATAAGACATGATAAAACAAGACATTCTTTTGGCCTAAATAAAATGCCTTTTCTTCCTTCAAAATCATGCACCATGACTGAAGGATAATTTTTTTTCTGAATTTTGTTGAGTTGTTACATTTAGTCCAGTCATTGAATAAGTGTTGGTCAAATGGTTCTTACTCAGAGAGTCTTTGAGAAATAATTCTTGCATCTAATGCACCATCTCTTTAATTTGTCAGACTTAAAAGTGAATATGAACGACCGATAGATGGAAGAGCATAGGTTTGTGTCAATTATTCTCTCCATCTCATTGGAACAAGGAATCACTTGAGTGCCTTATTAACTCAACGCGTGTATTTTTTTGATTGTTGACCAGTATGTCCGTCAAGAGAAGTTGGAGTTGTCTGCACTTATTTCCATGGGAGTACACTGGGATGTGCTTTTTTTAGTATCCAATATATTTTCTTCACCTAGACTTGTAGCATTTATGATGCAGAGCCCTTTTTTGGGGGCTATCCCGACTCTTAGTCCTAATAGCCTTGGTCCAAGTGGACATTTTAAAATGGTTGGGAGCGCTTGCCTTTGGTGGAAGCTCTTTGATATTTGACTTTGTATGGTAAGAGCTTTTCTTTCAACATTTCTTTCTTTTCTTTGCTTTTAGCTAGCTCCACTGCTTTGATCAAGTTGGCGCACACTGAACAACAAAAAAAATAATTTCATCGCATCCTGATACTTAGGTATATCAAGAGATTAGTACAAGAAACCTTGTTCTCATACCGACTATATATTCTGACACTCAGGTTTCATGAAGCCTTCATCGATTTTATCCTATCCTTGAGTATCATAAAATCAGGTTCAGACACAAATCCCTCATCCCAGTTCCTCAAGTGAATCATCAACTCATCTCATCATAAATATCGTCGTACAAGTGAGATGTTAATCATATTCTTTACGGTAGAGACTAAGTATGCAATATAGCACACATATCTTTCAAACTAGGGAAATGTGAATAATTAAGTCCTGGACCCTAATGACTATGACCGTTAACTCTGAATTATAGGACCTCATAAAACAAGTGTTCTTCAACTTCATAGCTATTGTATGAACGTGTAAGTATCAGGGATATCTCCAACTCATTAGTTAGTTTTTAATTTTTTTAAATGTTGGTTTTCATATTTTTAAAAAAAATTATTCATTTTTTTATTTTTAAATTTTGAAGGAAGAAGAAGAAAAGAAAAAAATTGCAAATACTTTTGAAATTTTGAAAAAAAATGAAAACATTTTGATTTTTTTTTGTTTTTTTCAAAAAGTTTCACATTTTTTTATTTTTTTACCCACCCCACATTAATTGAATATTATACATAAAATACATAAAGTACGAGCTAATTGTAAAGTATATATGTAATATATACAACCCCCTATACTTAGCATGTATTATGTCCTCATGGCACAAAGTGAAATAACGACATAGCTCGTACTAAGTATAAGTAGAAGAAAAGAATAGATATTGAGATTGAAGAGGAAGAAGTGGGTATGGAGAATACATAGTGGCATCGACCCCCCAAAACTTAGGCTCTGGTAAGCCTAAATATGGAGTAGTGGTCAAGACTGGGGGACGATAAGAGTAAGAGAGAATATACAAAAAGAAAAATAAAAGAAGAGAAACTCATGTCACTCACCCTCTATACTTATGATCTAGTCATCCTAAGTAGAGCCACAAAATGAATACAATATGGAACTGGGCCAGTGATGCGAATCACGGGAGAGGAAGGGGTCAAAAAGAAGAAAATTCTATACAAGATGGACTGAGAATGTACAAGGATCAAGAAGGTTTGCGACAGACCTTCTTGCGTAAACGAGGAGGTAGAGAATATACAGGTGTGTCGTTGTCAGAATCATTCTCAGATGAATATTAATGAGGTGAAAGTATCATCCAATGAGAGTCGACACATGATTGCTTGCTCCGAAATAGCTTAAGGACAGATGAACTGAGCTCACTCATATAAATCACCACATCCGAACCTGATGAGGAATCCTTAGAAAATTTCTTCTCTGGTATGTTGAAGGAAACCTTTGTAGTCGATTTTCTAGAACCTCAAGCATTGGGAGGGAGGGGATAGTGGTGTACCTTGAGGGGTTCGGGGGAACATCTTGAGGAATCAATTCTCAACTTCATTTCAGTAGATAACCGACTAGAGGATGGAGCCAACCATGTTTTTGGGAAGAGTCAATTTGGTCCTGGATGTCTCCTTTGTTGAAGGTCCAAGAGGTAGAGTATGTGAGGTGCTGATCATGGGTTTCTCATAAGATGAGTTACCATATAGATTGTAATACTCCCGTAGGGTCAGCACACGTCTCGTATAGGTGCTAGTGATCTCAGTTGGCTTAGCATTGGTAGTTTCATGTGTTGGATCATTGAAATAGTCAAGACAATCAGAAAGAAATTTGTCTGACTTAAGGATAACTTCGGATTGTGAGCCCGTATCGAAGTTGTCGCAGTGGTGGCGATGCAAGCAGCGGAAGTTGTAGATGTGTGGAGAGTCTCTGATCCAATGGTCGGCTCGACAGTCGGTTTCTCAAATGTAACAAAGAGGTGGCACTCATCTACCTCTCGATAGTCACGATTATCAGTGGCTTTGTGGGTTATCTTAGAGTATCGTGTGTCCTCAAAGAATGGGTGAGGTCGGAGTGCTCCCAATGCTATGAAGCCGATCTCTTGAGTCTCACAATCTATAGTTGTGTTAGCTAAGGCTTATAATAGCTTCCTGAAAATAATTGGAGACTAGGTGAACTCACTTTGATGCTCAATGTCAATGATCAAAAAGTCTACTTGGAATAGAGCATTTTGGAAAGTAATAATGAATAAAATGGTTCCTCTCGATCACTTTCTGTATCGATCAACCAACTGAATGATCTCTCTCGACTCTTTGATTGGCCCAAGTTTGAGTTTATCAAACACGGAGGTTGGGAGGATATTTATCGATGAGTCATCATCGATTATAGGATGGGTGAAGGTAGTGTCTTTGATTTCACATTCAACCTTAGGTAACTGCTTCACTCTGCGGCCTTTAGTCTTCCTCCCCATCACCAAGGAGGTGGCCATACACACTAGATGTCTTTCTGTCCTTGTTCTCTTATTGATCGACCTCTTAGGAATCAATTTACTTTTGAGGTCTGGAAAGTCTTCTATGACCTTTATTAATGGAAGCTCTAGAATCAATTCTTTAGCAATCGATTCCCTATGGTCCAATTTTTTGTGTTTTCATTTTCAATTTTTATTACATGTTCCTTATTATGGGCTATATATAGATATATTTATGGGATATTTACACACATAACCCTGAGTAGTTTCGTAATTACCCTAGAAACCCTCGATAATCATGAATTACATTCAGGACCCCGAATAATGCCTAATCTTTACCTGACATAACCCTGTGTGAAGTTCCGTCCGAATTCTCCGTTAACAATGACGGAAAAAGCCATGTGTTGACCATTTTACCCTTCGAAATACATCATATTTATAATATGATGCCATTTGTAGATCCAAACAAATTGATACCTCCCCGGGCAAGCGGAAGGCCTCCGTCGCGCGTGTTCCTGGCAAGCGGCTCCCTCCGCCCTGCGCGTCCGCCGACAACATGGAGCTCCAACCCTCCTCCGACTGTCCCCCCGAGCTCCAGCCCCCATCCCCCGGTTCCTCGTGGAAGCTCTGGCCGAGCAGCCCCCCCCCCCCTCCCTCGCCCCCGGGTACTCTCCCCTCCCCAGTTCCTCTTGCTCGAAGCCCGCGCATCCCCCCGCAGAAGCCCTCCCCTCAACGCTGCCCGGAACCCACTCCCCCCCCCCCGCACACCTCTGCTCCGCCGCCTCCCGCCCACCCGTGGATCCCCATGTATCACGACGTGATCGTGAAGGTGTTCCGGCAGGTGTGGTTTGAATTGAAACAGAAGCAGAAGCAAGGTCCTGTTGCTTCGGGGATCCATGGAACCGGTGTTATCAGCTTAAATATATATATTTTTTTCCTTTGAATTTGTTTATCAAATTATTGATGCATTGGTTTTTCTGAAAACATGTTGATCTACTGCAAGTGTATCCTGAAGTAAAGAAATCCACTGCGAGTTGAGGAAAGTGCAATTGGTTGATTGTGATCAGATTTATTTCATCCGCGGTTTTCCTTTTTCTGGGGATGAACACACTAAATTTAACTCCTGGTGACCCATCCCCCTGCGGACCCCCCCCCCATCCACCCCTGGGCGACCGATCCCCCCGCGGAAGGCCCCCTCCTCCGCCGTCCCCCATCCACCCCTGGGCGACCCATTCTCCCGTGGAAGGTCCCCCCCCCCTCCCGGCACACCTCCGCTCCCCCCCTCCCCGCGAGGAGCTCCTGTATCGACTTTGCAGGAACACCATGAAACACCCCTTGCCTCTGGACACCGATCTTTTTTCCTTTTTTTTAATTAATTTCAGCCGTTAGATCAATGATGGGTTAGATTAACTCAGATATCCGGTTGAGTTAACAGACTAAATTAACGGAAGGTTATGGGTGTAGAACGGAACGGTTATTCGGGGTCCTGAATGTAATTCGTGATTATCGAGGGTTCTTGGGGTAATTACGAAACTACTCAGGGTTATGGGTGTAAATATCCCTATATTTATCTATATATTTTAATGTTTTTTTATTTTTATTTTGTATATTTAATTTTATTAATTTTGTTTATTATTTTATAAATTTATAACTTAATTTTACACACTTAAACATATTTTTATTTTATTTTTCTGATGTCTTATGTATAATTTAATAAATAGATATATTATCATTATAGGTATAAGTATATGTATTTTACCTATGTATTTTATAGAAGTATTTTTTTACATTTTCTTTATGTTTTTATTCATGTTTTAATATTTACATATATTATAAAATAATATTTACAAAATTATAAAAATACAAAATTATAAAAATAATGAATAATAAATAAAATGAATATTTTAATCAGTATAAGTATACAATAGGGTCCAAAACCAACTTTCAAACCATTATTCCAAAAAATATGAAACTACCTTCATTATATAGCTTATTAAAAGTTTTATATAATTAAAGTGATTTTGATACATTTTGAATTTTTATTTGAGAGATATGGCTCTGGGAAGTTGGAATTTTGGAAACTTATTCTGAGTATATTTTGTACAATGTATAGTATTTTTGTATGAAATTAATTTTGTATTTTTCTATATTTAATTATCTACAACTTTCATGTATAAAGTTTATTTATTTGAAGTATAAAAAGTAGAACTAAAAATAGGTCCCAAAAATGAATAAAATAAAAGAGGAATTTAGTTGGTTTTTGGCCCTTATCTCCCCCTACTTTATTCCTTGTCGACCTAATCATCGAGAAGCCTAGGTCTCGGGATTTCGGGTCATAAAATATTTACAATATTTTATTCCTTTTCTTTTCTTTTCCTTTCTTTTCTTTATTCTATAATTTTAGCTTTAAAAATTGTATTTTATACACTATATACACAATGATGCATGAATGATAAAATGCGTAAATTAAGCCTATTTACACACATTTACTAGGATTTTTAAGGCCAAAATGATAGAATAAAGATGATGAAACGGAGATTCATCATGGGGTTGCTGCAAGCTCTTTGGAAGACCTCCAACTCCATTTTTCGTATTTCCTTCCAATGGAACTTCTCAGATACGTATCCATTCTAAGATTTGGCCAATAATGCGTTTGATCAGACCCGTTGGGTCTTAGAATATGAGCATCGCAACCGGAACTTGATGATCCCAATGGTGATTGCTTTTCCTTTTTTTTCTCGTCTACTATTGACTTGTTCCCCAAGATGGTGTTCTCGAGTTTGTTCACGGTTAGCTGAGGTGATCAGTTCATGTGACGGGCGGCGTCTTTCCCTTCTATGTATATCTTTGTTGTTCTTTTCTTTATTTTTTTCATCCTTCTCCCAGCATCTTGTAGCAGTTCCCACGTCTAGAATCCTTTGTTCCCCACTAGTTGGGAGTTCAACCACGTGAGTTCCTTTAATGGTTGAAAGAAAGTCTCCCTTTTGAGAGAGTTTACCTGCAAACAAAATGTGCAGGTTCTTGATAGTATCTTCATAATAAAATGTCAAATAAATGAAATAATTATTTCACTAGCGATGAGAATCAGAGAACCCAAGAAGTGGTCTGGTGATAGAGCAATGTGCATTCACTTTAAAGGACATGTGTTCGAATCCCAGTGGAGACGCTCCGAACTCCCAAAATTACCGGACCTACTAATAAAAAATGTTAAAAAATGAGAATCAGAAAAGGTTTTTTCAACAAAATTATCACCAAAGATTGCTTTATACCATGCCATCCCAAATGATGGCATCAAATAAATATTTTTTTGATATCAAAGGTACAAGCATTAGTTTATACCAAAATTATATGAAATGAATGGAAGTAGGCACAATATTACTCTTACTTCTAAAATTATTGGGTGCCAAATGGTCCAGCGATGGTTAAAATATACAAATCTTTCTTCTGTTTACAAGAAGAGTTTAATGGTGGTTTAAAAAGAAGAAGAGTTTAATGGAGATGCCCCCGTCGTTTTCGGTATTTTTTTGAAAAATGTCACTATGTATATTCATCCATATATCCCTTCTATATGCCATTCGAATTTCGTCAAAAATAGAGACTCATACGGCCTCCATCAAGATGGTGTCGATTTAAAAAATCCAGTTACCGTTAAAAAACGATTGTCTGGATGGAGGCCGTAGGGGTCTCTATTTCTGACGAAATTCGAATGACATATAAGAGGGATATAGAGATGAATATACATGGTGATATTTTAAAAAAAACAAAAAAAACCCTGAAAACGGCAGGCTGCCCCCAAGGGGGCAGCTCCATTAAACTCTTTTTTACATCATATCCCCTACATCATGGTCTTTATAACATTTGTAATTAAGACACGACTTCTGTAATTTTATTAACTCTTACCCTACTAACTTTGGAGAAGGGACGTACATGTTAAATAGAGTAAAATTATAAAGAGAGTGTGCTCACAAAATTAAATACAAATGGATGGATATGAATATAGATAATAGCATATCGTTATCCATATTTAATACGAATAAGGATGCATAATCAGATATCGATGCATAATCAGATATTTAACTATATCCTTAAAATGTGGATACAGATATGTAACTATATCCTTAAAATGTGGATACATAAGTAAAATGGATACTAGTCGCATACAAATAGTATTTGAAAGGGATTTTTACACCCATAACCCTGAGTAATTCTGCAATAACAATCATAACCATGTATAATCGTGAATTACATGAAAATCCCTAGATAGTCACTCTGTCTCACACTCATAACCTTCTGTTAGTAATTTAATATATTAACTCAACCACATGAATGAGTTAATCTAACTCATCCTCAATCCAACGGTTAGGAAATAAAGAAAAACAAGCCCATCTCCCTTCGACCTCCATCCACATTCCTCAGCGAAACAGAGGAGCAACGAACTGGAGAAGGGAAGCTGGAGGATGATGGGCTACGAGCTTCGAATAGGGGGGTGTGTTCAGGCAGGGTTGCAGGCAGCTTGACGCTTCGAGCAGGGGAACGGAGGGAGGCTCGAGTAGGAGCCAGACGTGGGACTCCTTGGCGACAAGGAGGATGAGCTGCCGTGGGGAGCTTACAGGTGGGTTGCAGAGGTTCCGAGGGGACGTTGCAGAGTTCGACCGAGGGGGAGGGTTGTTGTAGAGGTTGCGGGTGTCGACAGAGGCGATTCCACAGGAAGGGGGTGCTTGGCGCGATGGGAGGGCTTCGAGCTCGACAGGGGGTAGGAGGACCGAGTAGGGGAGGAGCAGCGCGGCAGGGGTGTCAGACGACTGAGGGATAGGGCTTCCTGGAGGGAGCTTGGCGGGGGGAGGGGGGATCTAGGGCGTCCGGGAGGGAGCTTGTCACGACGGGGATTCGAGGAGGGCTCGCTCGCGGTCGAGCAGGGGCGGGGTGGAACGACTCAGTGCCGGGGGGGTGGGGGGGGGGAGGGCGAATGTTTTTTTTACTTCTGGTCCCATACATGTGATGTGATGCAATATTTTTTTGAATGTGATATCTATTATATGGAAAAAAAATGGGACTGCTCCAAGGGGCAGTCGAGGGATGCCCTCGCATCTTTTTTCCATAATTTTTTAATTTTTTTGTCAAATATCACGATGCATATTGATCTGTATATCTCTCCAATATGTTGTTCAAAATTCTTAAGAAACAGAGACCCATATGCGATGCATCTATAATAGGTAATTTTAATGGTCTAAACATTGATGCTCACTTATTCTAGATGAATAACATATGAGTCTCCGTTTTTAATGAAATTTGAATATCATATTAAAGAGATATATAGATGAATTACATGGTGATATTTTTTAAAAAAATACGGAAAAATAATATAGGAGCAGTCCCTTGACTATCCCTGAGGGCAGTCCATCATACCCCTATTATATATAGGGTTTAAGGAGCCTGCCTCGGGTAGTGCAGGGACTCCCGTGCACCCGCCTCTCCCGCCGTCTGATCCCGACGACATCAACGGCTTGGATGATGGGTGTTTCCGCCCGCACATGCCTCTCTCTCCCGCAGCCGTCTTTTGCCGCACAGGTCTCTCCCTCGCAGCCGCTTCTCCCCTGCCAATCCCCTCTCTCGTGATCCCTCCCGATGCACAGGACTCTCCACCCCTCGGCCTCCGCTCCCCTCCCAATCTCCTTTCTCGCAAGCCCCCCCACCCTTCCGGTTGGGTTCCTCCCCTCTGACCTCGTGTTGTTCATCCTTAAGCTCCAGTAATCTACCATGAGTACACAATTTCACGGGGCTCCAACTTAGTGGTATTGTTGTCCATACACATTAAACTATGTCAATGACATTCTAATATAAGCGAGCAGAGGTGGGGCTCATCCTGAGTGTGCTGTGAGCTCCATGGCTTTCCATTCTAATGTGTTATGTTGTGTATGATTTTCAACGGCTATGCAATTTTCCTTGTGGTTGTATTAGCTGGAAGTTTATGGATCTGTTGTAAGTTCAACAACAAAGATAAAATGTTTGATGGTGGTGCTTGATATCGGCAACTTGAGATGTGATTTTATCTCAAACCAATGTGATTGTTGATGGTTGGGACCAAAACTGATTTCCATCTACAGCATTCATGAACATGCATATTGAATACAAAACCAACTTGAGATGGTTGCGAATATCCAACACTTGACCATTTTCTAGTTTCATGTAATAATGTCTATGGACTCAACCTTGAATAATGTCCAAGGACTCAACCAAACCAAAGCAGCCTGAGAGACAACATAGTCACATTCAGCTCACACTTGTTATTAAATAATATTCTGAAACTTGAATTTTTGACAACAACCCATGTCCACATTATCAGTTGTAAAACCACTGGGAACCTCAAGGTAATATCACTGTCTATAAGATGTATTAGATGAAGTCTTGGGGAAGGATCTAGACTGTATGATTCATGCAACATGGAAGATAACTGGATGAGAAGTATTGTGCTTCTTTATCTTCTCCAGGCGACGAGAACTTACAAATCGAAACCTCCCTTCTCGATTCTAATGAATCAGAAATATATGTAAGAACACTGTAACACATATATTGCAGAAAATGATTCTGTTCAAACTAATCACAACAATACATTCATGCACATAACATCCAAGTCTAATTCTTAAAGTTAGGTTAGTGTAAATCTTTAAATCATTTATATTGAAAGAGCAGACAATCAAAAAGGACAAGAACAAATACAAGGAAGCTTCAATCGAATATTTGACCTCACACCTAAAACAAATCACACGTATCAGATCACCTAAACGTGAGTATATCACCAACAAAGTTCATCTAAACCATTTTAGCTATAGACCCTTAACTGAGATTTGAAGCATATTTCAAACTCGGATGCTTAATCCTTTCAGACCACTTCAAATTAAACACAAATCAGAAAATAAAGGTGAAATAGATTTAAATCACATCAATACACTACTCATTTAATTAGAAAATTTAGATCAATATGATTAGATTACATTAAATCTCAAGAATTTGTGAAGAAAATAGAATATTGTCAAACTTGAATCTTTGAAATAACCGTCATCTGTGCACAAGGAATGCGAGTTCAGCATTAGTAATCTGCACAGGAATAAATACAATCCTCCCAAGAAATTCAGATGTTAATAACTAACAAAACTTACCTTGCAACATCCTCTCATGGGTTTCTTAATTTAAGATCAAATGGAAACTAAAATACAATGTTTCCTTTCTTAGTTTATGATAAAATGACGTCAGAATATGTAACTTTAGGTTGCAATCCTCTCCAAAATTTCTAATGAATTCCAAGTGATGTGGATTAGAGGGAGCTCTGATTATTGATGGTATATGTGTATATAGAAAAGGTAGTATACATTGAATTTCTACTTTCAGTAATTTACAAGATATTCAGAATTTTGGTTATTTCTTTTGCTAATCTAGCGAACTTCCTTATCCGGATATTAAACTCTCCATTTCTAGACACAGATGAGCTCCAAATTAGCCTTATGAAATTGTATATTCATGGTGGATTACTAGAGTATAAGGAGGAACAACATGGGTTCAGAGGGGAGGAACCCAAACGGAAGGGGAGGGGTGGAGCGGAGGCCGAGGGGTGGAGAGTCCTGTGCATCGGGAGGGATCGCGAGAGAGGGGATTGGCAGGGGAGAAGTGGCTGCGAGGGAGAGACCTGTGCGGCAAAAGACGGCTGCGGGAGAGAGAGGCATGTGCGGGCGGAAACACCCATCATCCAAGCCGTTGATGCCGCCGGGATCAGACGGCGGGAGAGGCGGGTGCAGGGGAGTCCCTGCACTACCCGAGGCAGGCTCCTTAAACCCTTATATATATATATATATATATATATATATATATATATGTGTGTGTGTGTGTGTGTGGGGGGGGGGGGCTGCCCCCTAGGGGCAGCCAACATGGCTGCCCCCGCCTTATTTGGGCAAAATTTTTTATTTTTTTGAAAAATAACACCATTTACATTCATCCCTATATCCCTCCTATATACCATTCGAATTTCGTCAGAAACAGAGACTCCTACGGCCTCCATCCGGACAGTAATTTTTTAACGGTAACAGGATTTTTTTAAATCGATACCATCGAGATGGAGGCCGTAGGAGTCTCTGTTTCTGACGAAATTCGAATGACATGTAGGAGGGATATATGGATGAATATACATGGTTTTATTTTTCAAAAAAAATTAAAAAAACACCGAAAAATGGGGCGGGGGCAGCCATGTTGGCTGCCCCCAGGGGGCAGCCCCATTTTTTCCATATATATATATATATATATATATATAGAGAGAGAGAGAGAGAGAGAGAGAGAGTCTAATGGGGCTGCCTCTTGGGAGGAGCTAACTTGACTCCCCCGCGCAATTTCGTCCGAATTTTTTTGAAAATTTCTTCCATGGAATTTCATCACTATATCCCTATATTATGTCATTAAAATTTCATGCGAAACAGAGACTCCTACGGCCTCCATCCATATAGTCATTTTTTTACGGTAACAGAATTGCTAAAAACAACCCGTCTGGATGGAGACCGTAGGAGTCTCTGTTTCACACGAAATTTTAAGGACATAATATACGGATATATTGATGAAAATCCAAAGAAGAAATTTTCAAAAAAAAACAGATGAAATGAGGCGGGGGAGCTAAGTTAGCTCCCCACGGGGCAGCCTCATTTTACCCTTATATATATATGATCAGAATATTTTTTATGTATGCTTTTTTGTTTCAATTTGGTTAGAAATATTACAGTAAAGAAAGCATGAGAGCACATTAATTCCAACTCAGAAATGTAAGTATTAAATGAGTTACATAGGCTAGAATGTGAGCATCTGATTTACCCTCAGGTAAACTAAACTAGTAACCAAACGTGAAATAATGAAGGATGGTCCGTTAACTTACCTTTTGTTTGCTCCAAAAATAACATTCCCACCCTTTGGAACCTCTGCCAGAGCATGTCAAGATTAGCAACAAATAAGGAAGTGGCGTAAAAGTGAAGCTTAATACAATTAACGTTGAGATGTCTTGAATCCTAATATGCATATTTAATTTGGTACGTTGGACATGTTGTTGGGTGACTTTTCCGTTTCGTTGGGATGCTAATTGAATTGAATCATCGGAACTTGATTGTAGTTTGTTCGATAAAAAATTGAAAAAAAATTATTTCGAAGTAAAATGGATCAAATATGAATTTAGCTTGTGGATTCGATTCCCAAATGAATCGAATATGAATAAATATAGATTCACTCGATAATAATTCTTTTGGATTTGATACTTATATGCATACATACGTATAGACACATATGCACACATACACGTTTGTATTTACATATTATACATGGCATACAAAGATATGTATGCATGCAAACATACATGTATGCCTATATGTGTGTGTACATATAAAAATACAAGTTAACGATTAAATATCAGTATTATAGAATATAGTAGAAAATTGACCATAAAGTCTAAGAACACATATTTAAGAGTTTTATCTCAATTCCCCACTACATTTATTTCAACATTCCCACAACCTTTACCACATAATTTTAATTATCCTTTTTGTTCTTTATCAAAAGATCCATCAATCATATGGTAGACAGTGGTGCTCCATCTTCTCGCATGTAAATATGACTAAGCTAAAATCGGATCGAATTGGTCTATTCCTCATATGAGGAAGAAATAGTACCTAAATCCACGTCTACTTAATTTCTTTCTAATATAAACTAACTCCCTCCCCTACTCATTTTTTTAGCAATCCACACTCCCCTTCACATCTTTCGTATTTTGTGGTATATCAAAGTAATCTTCCTCCACCTTCTTGTTTTGTTGGTTATCTTTGCAAGACAATCCACAAGTGACGAATATCATTTTCAAAACATTGATCATCACTTGAATAATTTACAAATTCTCCTCACTATCATATTAGTTGTTCCTATGTATATTGAGAATCATGTGTGATTTAAGACTTTTCATTTAAGATAACGATGATTATCATGATGTATTAAGTGATTTTATCATGCTAACTTTTTTGTTGCTATCCTCATTGTTTTAGATAAAGGATTTTTATCCCATGAACCCTATAAACTTGTTAAATGACCTCTTCGACATTCAAACCATCGATATTCCTTGCTCGGCCCCGTAGACTTGCTCTGTCTTATCCCACGAACCCTGTCGTTAAATTTACTTTTACTGTAATCAATACCTGGAGTTAATCTAACCAGGGAGGCATTGGATGGTGGATCTTCCACCTCTTCATCTCCTTCTTCCTCTTTCATCTTCTTCTTCCTCCATTCATCTTTTTCTCCCTCATTTCTTTATTTTCTCTCTCTTCAATACATTTCTATCCTTCCACCAAATAAAAAACATTCTATTTTCACGGATAAACCCTATCTTCTTATCACAAAAATGTTATTTTTCATTTTTAGGAAGATTTCTTAAACTGATTGATCAAATATTTAAGATTTCTAAATAAATTGATGAGAGGGTATTGGGCTCAGTTGTATTCTCAAGCTGAACTCCGGAACAGTTGCGACGGGAGATAGGAATAACTGCTGGTGTGGCGGGGAGTAGAGCAGTTGCAACGGGTGAGGAAGAGGTCAGGATGAGGGAGAGGGGGAAGAAACGTGGGAGAGGAGGAGGTGCGGGTGCGACGGGGGGTAGAGCATATGCAGTGGGTGAGGAGGTCGGGATGAGGGAGAGAGGGAGGAGGCGGGGTAGAGGAGGAGGTCAGGATCGGGAGGCGATGTGGGGGGGGGGGAGAGGAGGAGGTCAGGGTTGGGTGCGGCGGGGAGTAGAGCAGCTGCAACGGGTGAGGATGTCAGGATGGGAGAGAGGTGGACAAGGCAGGGAAGAGGAGGAGGTCGAGGTCGAGTGAGGCTGGGGGCAGAGCAACTGCGACAAGTGAAGAGGTCGAGATGAGAGAGAGGGGGAGGAGGCAGAGAAGAGGAAGATGCCGAGATCTTTTCCTAACAAATATATATCTCCTTCCATGATAAAGGTTTGATGTTGATGTGCTTCAAAAAGCCTTGATAGGTGTCCCACCATGAGCCACTTCTTTTTTTTTAAAGAAAGCAGGGAAAGCTTATGGGAAGAAAAGTATCAAGAAAGCCATGAGCCAAATGATTCCACGTTAGAGGAACTCCATAGCTCTGGGAAAGAATAATATATATATATATATATATAGAGACACACACATAATATAATATAATATAATATAATATAATATAATATAATTATATCAACCCCACTCGAGATCTTTTCTCTCATATAATTATTAATAAGACTTATATAATTATATTTTACTTATATATATAATTATATGTTATAATATAATTATAATATAATATAATTATATTATAAGATCTCGAGTGGGGTTGTTTATCTTACTTGATTATATAGTTTTTCAACTTATCAATGGAATCTATAATAAAAAATAAAATTGTAAAATACAACATTTAAAATTATACTATCTTTATATAGATGATTTATATAAGAGTTTACGTTACAAATTCGAAATAAAATGAATTGAAATTGAATATTCAAAACTCAAAATGAATCGAATATGAATTCAAGTTAGCAAATTCGTTGAAAATTCTATTGAGTTCTAATTTTATAATGAATCGAATTCAAATCTTGGTGAATTCGAAGGTATTCGATTCGATTAATATGTCTTAAGGGAAAGCCCGTCATCTTAAAATTAGAAGAAGTAAACATGTTCAATTAGAGGGATCCGTCTATACGAGGATGCTATATAAAAAAATGTCATTACAATTTATTTTGTTCCTCATCCTTTGTACCATAGTTCTACTAGATTATTTGTCGTTGATGCGGAGAACTTAGCCTACTTAAAAGTAAACCTCATAAATCGTGTGTCGTTGTTGCTTTCTATTTCCACTACGCGTGACAATTGGTAGTAAGAAATAAGAGTTTCTCTACCTTGATTGACATGAAAAGATATTAAAGCATATATGATATCCTTGGGGCGATGAAAGAATTTCCATCTAAAAGTTGTGATACCATACTATGTTCCAATTCCTCTGTCATTATTGTGAAACCTCGAATCGTATATCAACCCCACTCGAGATCTTTTCCTAACAAATATATATCTCCTTCCATGATAAAGGTTTGATGTTGATGTGCTTCAAAAAGCCTTGATAGGTGTCCCACCATGAGCCACTTCTTTTTTTTTTAAGAAAGCAGGGGAAAGCTTATGGGAAGAAAAGTATCAAGAAAGCCATGAGCCAAATGATTCCACGTTAGAGGAACTCCATAGCTCTGGGAAAGAATTATATATATATATATATATATATATATATATATATATATATACACACACACACACACACACAATATAATATAATATAATATAATATGATATGAGGGCAGGGAGCTTGCACCTTGGAGTGTAGGAAACTCCCTGCACCCACTCAATTTTTCGATTATTTTTTATTTTTTTAGATTAAAAGTTGGGGAGGATTAACTTAATATGTTAAGGGGAATATGTGTTTCAAGTTTCATGCAAAACAAACATTCCTAACACGTTCATCTAGACAAGGTCGATTTCAGCAATACTGAGACCGTTCAAAATTAGTGGTCTTGATGGAGATGATAGAGGTCTCGAATTAAGTTGAATTTAGAATGACAACATGGTGATACATAGTAATCTAAATCCCCCCAAAGTTTCATTTCAAAAAAATCAAAAAATAATGAAAAATTAGGCCGGGTGTAGGGAGTTACCTACACCCGTCGAGGTAGGCTCCTTTTTCCCATATAATATAATATAATATAATATAATATAATGTAATATAATATAATATAATATAGTAATACAGAGAGATTGATGGGAGACAGACAACAACTTGCGCCGCCAATTCTTTTTGGATGACAAATCCAATTCTTCGAAACAGAACATCAACATACTTGAGAACTATAACATTGATATGCATAACTTTTGGACCTTGTTGAGGAGCTCTACCGCTTAAGTTGTCAAAAATCTAAATGTATCCAAATCAAAAGGGATGAAAACGTGTTGATTGGCAATACAAGTCTTCTCATGCTTAGCAACTTTAGTTGAAGCAGTTTTCTATGTAGCCTATCCCGCAATAAAATCACCCTTATCGGACCCCACCAATGGAGAAAGTCCATTCAAATTAACGCATGCATGTTTCCCTCTAGTCTATCCAAATATTAAAACATTTGCTGGTCTGGGTATTGATCTCCCCTCTTGTACACCAGTCAAAAAATTACAGGTATTTTTTTCTTGGATCCTGCATGCCTGAGTACATCATAAAGGACATCCCTGACAAGATCATGTCTATATTTAAAATCTGGAAGTTCATGACAATGAAGTTCATGCCTCAAAAGCATCTGGACAGGATTTATGGCATAATAGACATGCCTCATAGGTTGGGATTAGAGGAAACATACGATGATATCCCTTAGGATTATGATTGGGAAAGTTAGAATCCTGACAAAGTTCGATGCCATGTGAATCTTGGAGTAGATTTGATTAAAGGGATATTTACCCAGCGAACCCTGAAATCTTTCAAAATTACCTCTACGACCTTTGAAACATCGATATTCCTCCCTCGACCCCGTAATCTTGCTCCGTCTTACCCTATAGACCCTACCGTTAATTTGATATTTTTTAAGTTAACTTGTTTGGGTTTAAGTTGAGTTAATCTAACTCTAGCAAATCCAAGGGCCCTCTATTTTCTTCTCTCCCCGTCCTTCTTCTTCCCCACTCTCTCCTTCTTGCGGAAATGGACCGGCGTCTCCTGCTCCTCAGGCCGGGTCACCTTCCTGAACCTCCGGTCCCTCTCGCTCTCCGGTTCTCTCCCCGCCTCCTCCCTCTCCCCCCTCACCTCCCTCCGGTTCTCTCCCCCCTCCCCCCTCTTCTTTCTCAAGGAGCCAGGGCACCGCCGCCCCTTGCCTTCTTATTCCAGCAAGGGCGGCGGTCGGCGTTGGTGGTCAGGAGATGGCGGTGCGGTTTCGTGGTTGGAGGAAGGAGTGGTCGGAGGAGATGGCGGCGTCGCTGGCACGGTTGCAGGCGAACCGCGCCCAGCGTGGAGGGGCTGGAGGAACGGGCCGTAGGAGGACGTCGGTGGCCTGGAGTGGGGCTGAAGGGCGCTGCTGCGCGGGTGCGCGGGGGTTAGCAACGGAGAACATGCGGCACTGGAGGTGCCGCAACCTGCGGCAGTGGCTGCCTGGAGGGGGGGGGGTCCTGGAGAACGACGCACGACGGCACGGCCTGGGCGAAGGGGCCTCGACAAGGGTGCCTCCTCGTGTGAGGCAGAGGGGGCGCTGCCGACGGCGCGGGGGTGTGCGCAGGAGGCGCTGCGGCGCCGACGGAGGGGGCTTGTCGAAGGACACCGCCTCGTGCGGTGGCTCGCGCGACGAATGCGCGGGCGGAGGAAGACCCGAACCCCCCAGTCACCCCCCTCGTCAACGTCTCGCTCGATAAGAACCCCCTCCAACCATTAGCTCGATCTCCGCGACAACCGCCTCACCGGCCTCGTCCCGGCATCCATCTCCCGTCTCCCAGCTCTCAACACGCTCACCCTCGCAAACAACCTCCTCCAGGGACGTACCCAGACATCCCCGCCACCATCTGGAAGGATGGCGGTGGCTCTGGTAACTTGCGGAGGGACTGGAGGAGGGCATCGGGGCGCGCCGAGGCTAAAGCGCGCCGCACGAAGGGGAGATGGCAGAGGAGACGGACTGGGGCGTGCTCGGAGGAGGAGAGGGTCGCGCCTGCGACCTTCGTGCGTCTCATCACGCGGTGATGTGGGAACGACGACCGGGAACGACGGCCGGGGGGTTCGGGTCTTCGAGCAGGCGACTGGGGGGGGTCCTGGAGGTGGAGGGTGGGAGGGAATGGCACTTGCCGTAAAGTTGATAAATAAAATGGGTATCATGTAAAGAAGATAACGGAATTTGGTCACTTTTAACGGGGCAAATGGATGGGAGTTAACCACAGGGTCTGTGGGATAAGGGTTAGCAAGATTACGGGGTCGAGGGAGGAATATCGATGTTTCAAAGGTCGTAGAGGTAATTTTGAAAGATTTCAGGGTTCGCTGGGTAAATATCCCTTGATTAAATTTGATCGAATTCTCATTAGTGAGAAATCATGATTAATTGAGATCTATTGAAATCTTGATTGATCAGTGTATTGTTACAAATGATAAAATATTGTACCTGTGCCTATATGTAATCACTCCAGTGCAACACCACAATACAAGTAGACAACGATGTGCGAGACATAAAGAAGAAAGAAATAGAGTAAGAGAACTGAGAGAGTTGTGCTTGTTGTTCTTTTTCTTTTAAGTGAATTTTCTTTTATTTTGTGGTTATGGGAGGTGATCGACTACTATCATATCGTGTGTCTTATTCTTCATGTGCTTCTGTGGTGGTTGATGGTGCATCTTTTTTTTATCTTCTAATAATTCTTCAGCTTGATTGCCTCAACTTCACATCAATATCATAGGAACCTCCTTAATGCCCATCAACATCAATATGAAATTGTTGTCCAACTCCATCCTCATCTAAAGGTGATAGCCAACCTTATAATAGCACCATCCCCACCTCAAAGTTGAGCCCTTTTGACTAGCTTTATCAATCAATCCCTCTCTCAAGGCTTTGGAAGGACTTCCAAGGATTGAGGCAAAACCCCATATCCGAGAAAGCAAAAACATGGAAGGAACGAATGCGTTTCCTTGTGCTAAAGTTCTCCAATGACCATGCTCCTATTTTGTCAAATCTCTATCAAAGAAAGAGCATAAAATGGAGGTATATATGCTTCGACTCAAATAATCGTTTCTCCATCAGAACATCAATTCACTTGGAAAGGAATCATCTAATTTGCTCTTCAAATAAAGGATTACATCATACCGTATGCTACCAAATAGGTGTAGGTAAAATATAAAAGATAAATATAAATACAATATAAGTATAAGGAAGGTTAGATATACAATATTGGATTTGATGTGATAACAGTACGATGACGATATGAACCAACTTGTCGAGGCATGCAAAAAGCACTAACCTTAAGAATGTTTTATTTAAAGTATGTAATTAAGCTTTTAATTGGAAAGCCTATGCAATTACAATAGGAGCTAATTTGGTATCAATTGGGAAATCAAATGGCTTGGAGGGAAAGTTGGAAATTCCCAAATTTAAAAGAAGAATCATGGGAGAAAGTTTGGTATCATCTAGTTTTCTAAACTTTTGATGGGCTTATGTATGTGTTCACACCCCAAGCTCTTGTAGCAATAGTAGAGAGGAGGAATGGAGGATCACACACGCGTGCACGCTCCGCTCCGTCTCTGTCTTCGGCTCGGGCTCGGGCTCGTGAGAGTTAATTTGGATCTCGGATCTCGGATCTCGATACATTTGCTGTGGATTTCATTTGGCGGGTCGATTAAATTAATCATATGGATTAATTTGAATTCGATTGCAATGGAAATTCGACTCGACGCAACGGCTTGTTTTTAGCCGTGGTTTTGGAATCCGAAGGACACGCCCGTTGAAGGGCATTTTCGGGAAAACGAACAGTACCCGCGTGTTAGGGCACACGATGTTTTCATTCTTCCTCCGCAGTGGACGAACCCGCTTCTCTCTCTCTCTCTCTCGGCTGCAGTTCTCTGAGGTACATTCGAGGATGATCTCATCGGTTTGCGCAGATGAAGATCGTATGCAATCGTATTCTGGGAGCAGATCACCAGTACCTTATGCAACGGTATTGTGGGGGTGATATCATCTCTAGGGACAGTCCATACATGTATGCTTCGGTGATTTCTAATCTAATCTGTTTATCGTATTGTTTGCTGCAATTTATTTTTTGCTTTACCTTTCTGGATCTCGACCTATTTCATGTTTCCGTTTATTAATCGGTTCCTATTTGCATTCTGATAATGAATGGGAATTGCGTGATTATCGTGATGTTGATCTGTAATGTTTCTCTTTTAATTCATTTGAATCTGTGTATTTGATGTTTAAAATATGCATTGATGATTCTGATAACAATAAAGAATAGATTCATACCCCCCACAGAGATTCTAATGATGCAATCGGTATTGGTAAGACTACTCTCCATGATACAGCAGCGAGATTGTAATACCCCAACTCCAAACATAGTGCCATGCCTAAAACTCACAAGGTGTGGGTGTGGTATATAAGTGACGGGGACTACTACTTGATAACTTGGGCTTAAGCATTTTGGGTGGTTGTCAACGAGTCCATTTGGACCCGAACCTAACAAGTTCTCAGGGCCAGTTTTCCTCAATAACGGACCGGGGACTAAGCCCAGGACGTTATAAATGGTATCAGAGACAAATTCTCTCTGATAGTGGAAAGGGCTACCCGAGAGGTGGAGCCGTCCCTACAAAGAGGTTGGAGGAAATGGCTACCCGGAGTGTGCAACCGCCATTATCACTGAGAATAAGTGATGGGCCATGTCGCAACGAGGACGTTGCGAATATAAGTGGGGGAAGTTGTAACACCCCCAACCCCAAATATAGTGCCATACCTAAAACTCACAAAGTGTGGGTGTGGTATATAAGTGGTGGGGATTATTACTTGCCAACTTGGGCTTAAGGATTTTGGGTCGTTATCAACGGGTCCATCTGGGCCCGTACCCAACAAGTTGTCAGGGTCAGTTTTCCTCGATAATGGACCGGGGACCTAAGCCCGGGACGTTACAAATAATATCAGAGCGGGTTCCTTCTGATGGTGGAAAGGGCTACCCGAGAGGTGGAGCCGCCCCTACAAAGATGTTAGAGGAAATGGCTACCCGGAGCGTGCATCCGACACTATCACTGAGAATAAGTGATGGGCCATGTCGCAACGAGTACGTTGCGAATATAAGTGGGGGAGGTTGTAACACCCCAACCCCAAACATAGTGCCATACCTAAAAGTCACGAAGTGTGGGTGTGGTTTATAAGTGATGGGGACTACTACTTGACAACTTGGGCTTAAGCATTTTGGGTAGTTGTCAACGGGTCGATTTGAGCCCGAACCCAACAAGTTGTCAGGGCCAGTTTTCCTCGATAACGGACCGGGAACCTAAGCACGGGACGTTACAAATGGTATCAGAGCCAAATTCTCTCTGATAGTGGAAAGGGCTACCCGAGAGGA